>JAZHYW010001536.1:0-44679 GCA_037355805.1 Ixodes ricinus | reverse complement strand
CAAAGTCAGGGATTAGCTCTTTACGGTATTTACTGAAAGTAGAAAAATTGTTGCACGACCAATCTTGCACGTACACATCATTGACGCGCCCAAACATGTTTTCGTTGTTCCTGAACTGCCTCAGATAGTTGTCCCCGTGAAGCATTTACGAAATGTCTTATGAATTAATCCTATGTTACATCGAACTACAACTGTGTACGGGAGGGATATCTGAAAAGAAAGATTTAGTGGCCTCGGAGGGGCATTTTTCCCCAAGCTTCGACCACCTCCGTATCTTGTTTATTTTTGGGTGCAAAATAAAAGCAATGGAGAGTTATCTTAATCAAGTGACACAACTATAATTGTCGAATTAACACCCACAAATGGAATAGGGAGTCCCTCAGGAAGAAAAAGTATTCTCTAAAGGAGCAACGAAAAAAGTAAGAAAAAAAAGAGGGGGGGGGTACTTTTAAAAGCGTACTGTGTTGTAAAGGTTCCTCTGCTCCTCATCTTCGGCAGACAAAAAAGCGTGGCCCCGGAAACAACTATCTTTGCAAAATATACTCTAACCAGAAAGCGCGTTTTCGTGGTGCCAGATGCTCGCGCCCTTCTTCACGACGCCGCACCAAGCAAGAATAATTTGTGTCTCTCAAATACATGGCTTGCACTCAAAGTGAACCTTCTGCAGCGTGCATTTTGCACGTCCTGTTTTTATTTTCTGACTAAGAGCTAATCGCAATAGAGCCTTCCGGAAAATCCCAGGGGACCTCGCGGCAGTGGGAATTGTGGGGCTGTTCCGATATACGCTCGTGCAAGCTCGAACGCTTCGTATATTTTAGTAGCGACGCGGTTCATTCTCTCTTATCTTTAGGAGCTTAGAACGCCCAAAAAATAAAGCGAACACAAAAGGAGCTCATCGCATTCTCCGTTTTGCTTTTCTTCTGCCTTTTCTGTGTTCTAAAACCACAGAACGTTAAACCAACGTCAACTTCGTCCTCACCTCCTGACTAATCTCACGTGCCGTACATCGGAACGTCACAATGCGTCAAGCATACGGTGGGGGTGCCACATATTTCCCGAAAGGTCTATTACCACCAGCATAGTGCGATGACGTCACGTGCAAACCATGTTAAACAGTTCAGTTTCCTCATGAAATGCGATGTTCGCAACACTAGCAAAAGTAGATAGCCGCATTGTTAATTTGTGCAGTATAGGTTGCAGTCTCGCGATGATATATAGCAGCCAAATAAAATGTTAGAGCGCATGACTGAAAGCACAAAGTTGTAAAGTGAGTGCCAAAAACAAGTGCACGTCAAACCGAATGTAACATTAACCTCCCGAGGCGGTATTTCCCGAAATTTGGAGTTCATACAAACTGATGGCCAGATGTAATTTAAGTTAGTGATATAAGAATCTTCGTCTGTCCTTTGGGCTATTTATGTGTAATTGGGAATATCATTACATCTCTACCATTTTTATTTTGCGTTAAAGCGCCGCGCATCAGATTCTTTTGAAGATTACCATTTATTATCGTTCTCTTTCTGCCCATTTTGTGTATTTAACTTCAGATCTATCATATGAGCACTAAGTCCTTTTAGGCATATCCCGCGACCCGGTGTTTCACACTGCCAAACGGCGAAATAAAAAAAACATATTTCTACAGCCTTCAACACCTGGTGTATTCAAGTATCGTCCTCCCGTATCGGTCTCAAGCAGTTATGTGACATGGTAAAAGAGTACCGCATAAAAGACGGGACAGAGAAGAAGTAAAACACAGGACAAGCGCTAACTTTCAACTAAAAGGTTTATCAAGTCTTCTATACGTTACTCTTTGATTATGTCTGTCAACAACTAACTTGCCCGTCAATTCATTATTTTCAGTTATGTGAACTTAATACAGTTACATTTATTGATGATAATAAAACTATATTTAATTACTAACTGAAGGTTTCACAATATAAATGAAAGGTCGATCACCTTAACGATATACATCATTAGTATATCCACCCGCAAATTATCTGAAAGATGCTCTGCAAATATTTTTTGGCATTTTTATCCTCGATAGGCCCGAAGTTATTTGTAATAGCGTTAAATAACTGTGTTCCTCACACATATATAACTTGTCAAACATATAGAGCTTTGTTATCGCCTCCTTTATGTCATGAAAAGCAATTTTATGTATCTTTGGGCTGGACAAAAACAAAGTCCACAGGGAAGCGTGACAGAACTATGACGATTACGCACGCAGACTGTCAAAGTTGTTATGTCGAGTAGAGCATGAAATACTATTTTGTTCTAGGAACCACCATGAGTTTTCTCTTCAGCTTATATTTGCTCGAACTAATATTTTCAAGTTGTCATTTTTTCCACGCACTATATCTAATTTGAACAAACTGCCCTATAAGTTTTTGATCTCCTGATTTTAATAAAGCACTAAATTATCACCCCATTATATTTTCTGTCACATTTTTGTATTCGAGCGTTGATTGTATATTCTCACAGTCATTGCTATTCTCTTTATTGCTAGTTATGTAAAACGATGGTTGAAATTTTGAAATCTGCCTTTTTATATATATATATATGTTTGCATCTTTTGGATCGGTACGTTGATCGTTTATTCCGACAGTCATTGCTCTCCTTCTTATTGTTAGTTATGTAAAACAATAGTTGAAATATTGAAATGTGTCCTCTTTTTATTAATTGCATCTTTTGGATATGTACCCCACACCTGCAAGGGCCTAATCAAGGCCTGCAGTATGTTATAAATAAATAAATGAATAAATAAATAAATAAATAAAATAAAATATCAATGAGCAAGTGCGATGCTTATTTTCAAATGGAATTGACCGGCATCTTCTCAAGAACAAACCTCAAAACCCCGGCTATGCCAGTTTATTCTGTATAAGAAAAATGTTCACTTGAGTACGCGCTATTTTAGGCCAGATTCAATCTGAGTGCGAAGCTGCGTATAAATTATAGTGAACCATTTTGATCTTTTATCGGCATGATTCTTCGCCTGCATCACGGCGCTGAGTGTAAAAGGTGTTAGGTAGGAAAACAAGTGTTGTGATTGTCAGCGTTTCTATAAAAGGTATATCACTGACCCAGAGTGACTACAAGTGCATGCGTTTGTCATAAATATTTCAATTGCTTTTAGCTCAGTTGCGTCGCCATCATATAAAGGGTGCGGCCGTATGGACTAACACATTTCGCTCGCCTTGCAAAATTCGAATTGAAAATGTATACATACCTAAAATTGGGCACGCGAACGTAATTTCGCGAGAAGTTTTGATTTTTTTTTGTTTTGAGTTAAAATCATAGTTAGTAAAATATTAAAAAATATAGCGAAAACGGCGATCGTACATTTCCTATGCCCTGTACCGGATGTACATCATCTTCACACTCGTTTGTGAGCTTGCTCCCAGGTGGACATTGTTCATAGATTTCGTTAAAAGTATTAATTATAGCGATTATCTTGCTCATCGCCAGCATCTGCTATTGAGTTTCGGCGTTTTTGCGTTCAGCAATCTACCCGGGAGTGAGCTCAGAAACCAGTGTGCAGACGAGGCTGGTTTAGGGCACAGGAAATGCACGGTCTCCGATTTTGCTTTATTTTTATTACTTCACGACCCGAAAATCGATCTATCTCTAGAGAAACAAATTGGACATAAAACTTCTTGGGAAACTACGTTCGCGCGCCCAATTTCAGATATGTACGTTTGGAATTCGAATTTTGCAAGGCGTGTAGATTATGCTGGTCCTTACGGTTGCTCCCTGTATATTGTAAAACGTATTTTGTAAAGTATATTTCATAATATATACGGCGACGAGATACCCATTTCATGATTTTATGCACTGCAATTAATTCCCTAGTTCAAGAGCACAACTACGATTCAGCTTTTAATACTGCGATGCAAAGTTGTACCAATCACGGGTATTTTAGGTGACCTACGGTACTTCGTGAGTACCTTTCGATTAAGGTAAAATATATACGACTGAGGTAAACAAATGGATGCTCAGTCGTATAAACACGACGTTTTTTTATATTAATCTAGATTTTATTTTACTGTTGCGTCAAAATAAATAACGCAATTTCTTATTTTTTGTACCGGAAAATAAAAGTGGATTGTACGAACGATAAACAACTACACAGTTACTCGTTTCACGGCGGCAATAGTGACTATTGCCGAGAAACCGCGGAAAATAAATTCTCAATTTAGCGGTTCAAACCGGTTCGAACCGGTTCGAACCGGTTTGAACCGTTATGTTTTTCTCCCCGGAGCTGAACCGGAACTGAACCGAAAGCTGTGAACCCGAACCCGAACCGAACCGATAAAATTTCGGTTCGACACTCTGAGTGTCCAGTGTTCCATTCAGCCCGTGCGTCTAAAAGTTGTCTCGTGGCAACGAACGACGTCGCAAAAGCCGGAGTGTCGCACTGTCGGTTGTTGCGGTCTTGGCGATCGGGCATAAAAATTCCGGGGAAAAAGCGCAAGAGACAGCGAGTGTCGCTGTTTTGGTGATGTTATACAATTCCCGGCTGCAAAGGCTATTCTGGAATGTCAAGCTCGAGAGCGACCGGCGGCAGAACAGGCGTCTCCGCACCCAGCTCCACCGCTGCGCCTCCGCTAGGATCACGGCAGGCAACAGCGTGACACTTCTACGAAGTCATCCGGCGAAAATCGAGGGACCACATTTGAAGACACGTGCACCAGTCGGAGTTGCGTTCCAAGCACTGTACCATCCCCTCCAAAAGCTAACCAAGGAGTTCCTCACTTGAACCAGTGGGCCATGCCGGCACGACGACGACTTGTTCCGTTTCGATACGTCACGACGCCGCCAAACGCCATGCTGCAACGGTGCCACAACTTTGTTGCGACAACTGTCAAAACAACGATGTCGCAACAACTGGCTGCTAGGACCGCTCGAACTCGTGGAACTGGACTAGGTCTTCCTGCGGCTGTACACCTTCGCAGACGGCAGAGGGTGCGTGCCAAGGTGGCTGCACCGGGATAGTCGGATCCATGTGGACCCGATGTTGCTCAACTTCCTGCGAAGATGCTGGACTCGTACCTAGAAACGACAACAGATTGAGGCACCTTAAAGGGGCAGTGCAATGATTTTAATGTTGAAATAATTGGCAGTTTGCATTTTTTATATTATTCATGCAAGCCCAAGTGACCAAAAACGCGTCACCTTTCCCCGAAAAACTGCCATTCTGCTGCGTAATCGCAAAGTAAAAACGAATTATTTGCCGATCTGCAGCCGCCTGCCAGGGTTACGGGAACTAAAATGACACCGTCTCTGGGGGTACGCGGAAGTCCACAAAGCCTGTCCCCCTCCGCTGCTACACTCGCCGTCAGCCCCGTGGCGAAACGTCCTTTGTGTCGATCGCTCGCCGCGACCTTCAACGAGGCTAATCCTTTAAAAGTCGACAATCGCGGAGGAAGCGGCTGGTCTCTGAAGAGAGAACCCAAGGGGAAACTACGTGAACCCCCAGAGTAGGTGACTTGAAAGTCGACGTGGAGAGTGGAGAGGCACTTTGACCTTCGATTTGTTTCATTTCTTTAAATAAGAACTAGCTCTCGCAAGAAAATACGGTTTTCTGCTTTTCGTTTTATAGGTGACGCAGATTAATTTTCGCAGTTAATTGGCCAAAGTCTGAAAATTGTTGCACAGCCCCTTTAACCACACAGTGTACGAATGCAGATGCAATAGACCTAACTTTCCATCACGGAGGTGGGACCGAATGTCAGTGCTCGCGTGGCAGATGAAGGCTAGGTATTTTTAGGGCTGATACGGTGCACAGTGAAGGCCAAGGTTGGAAGCTCCTAGTTTCAGAAGCTGGTTCTACTGCCTTAAAGTACCGTATTTGCATGAATATAACATGACGGCAAGTCACTTTTTAAATGCGACAGCACATACAAGGTCACCAAACCGCAAGATTATGCGCGTTCGTCCGTACGCAACTCGACACCGCGCCTGCTCTTTGGTTGAGATTGAAGGAACATGAGCCGATCTGGCGAGGCAAGCGGTGCTTTGCCTTTCGAAGAACGTCATAAGAGGCCAATTCACGTTGGCGTGAACCATCTGCATACATAGAGCGCTACGCACAGCCCATTAGGAGGAGAAAAAGCGATGTGCTCTCCTCTCCTTCCGATTGCTTGCCTCCTAGCTCCACAAAGCGGCGCAGGCCAATGTTTCGACAAGTGCGGGGAGCTCCGCTCTGGACGATCAAAGGGCTCTCAGTTTAGTGGCCATTTTAGGAGGGATGGCAAGAGGCTGCCATTAAGTAACACCGAGTGACACTTTATATGGTACCTATTTACTCTAATAACAACCACACTGTTCATCTCCAGCGTGCCCACACGGATCTCCAATCACCAAGGTCAACAGCGTGATGCCAGCGATTTATGGGACAGAGATAAGGTCTCCATGCAAAAGGTACCATCTGTAAAGATTGCATTTCTACAGATAATCCTGTTCTCAACCTAGTGATTCGCTGTTATTTACGCGCAATGCGATGATCGGCTGTATATGTTCTGCGGGAAAGTAGACAGAAGGCATTGTGCAAAAATAGTGTGACTATTACTCGAGTAAATATGGTATTTAAAAAGGGGAGACATAGGTTTTAAAATGGAAGAAAAGCTAGAATCTATCAAGTTTTCTGAAAATGGCTTTCTATTTCCTGATGTCGGGTCACACCAAACTACCATTCTGCGGAAAATTGTCACTACAGAACTGGTAAGTTTGAACCACTTCAACAATTCTAAACACCTTGTACAGTATTTCTCTATCCATGCCTAATACAGATTAGAGAATTCCTCTGCTATGATTATTAATGGAATGACCAGTGCTGACACTTAATGCATTTTTCCATATTTGCAAACTTTTCAAGCTTTGCAAAAGGCACGCGACAAAGTCTTCTAGTCTTAAAGGCACGCAATCTCTGACGACCAACGATGCCAACCCATTAAACTGTCGGCCAAGCAGGCCGAAGACAAGAATGGTCGAACTCACCTGAACCAGCATTCAGCAGTACGCTTAGACCCTGTTGGGCACCAGACTCACCCCCCATTTCTGAAACAAATCATGGGAGATGTATTCAATGAGGGACAAAAAATATTTGGGCTGGGTCCAATTAAAAAAATTAAACCCGTTTCTTTTTCCTTTCTCACATAAACGACGCATTTTAGGAAGTTGAAAATCTGCGAAATGGTGACATTCGCGGTATTGATTGAATTGGGAAGTTTCAGAACGTGACATTACCCGTCTAAAAAAATACGAGAAATAAAAACAAAATTTCTCTAAGCTGACATTTACCTAAGCCTAACAGTCATCAAACAAAGAAATGACATTGTGGGTGCCTGAAGCATTTGTTTCTGTGAAAAACACTTGCCAGCAAGAAAGAAGACAACATCATCATCTTTGTTGCTGAGAAGTAGGGGTGTGCGAATATTGAAATTTTCGAATACGAATCGAATATGAATAAGACAAAAAACGGGCTTCGAATATCGAATCGAATATCGAATATGTGTCTAGTAATGAAAAATTGTCAAACAAGAGGTAACTGCAGGTTTGATTGCCTTTTTAATATAAATCAATGCAACTGCATTTTACTGGGCTGCAGTAGGCTAAAGATACTTCTAGTAATGCACTCATTACAAATTATCGTGTAGGAAAATTAACTGCTCAACATGTTCAGAAAGTAAGCGCTCCCTACGCGCCGTGACAACGCTTCCGCCAGTAGAAAGACCCTTTCACTCAAGAAACTTGCGAAATTTCACTAAAGTTTGAGGAAGTTTGATGAACAGTGTTGCCTGGCTGCTACACGAATATTTCGAATATTAGGAAACAAATAATTTTGAAGGTAGTTTATTTTTTATTTTATAAAATGGTTACCAAGGTTTATACCGTATAAAAGCGAAAATATGCGCTTTTAACGCTTTCATTAGTTATTAATGTGAACCAGCAATGCCAATAAACCAAACAAATCTTGCACTTTTCCTCCGCCTAATAGAATCAACTGGTTTTTTTTTTTTTAAATTTTCGTGCATGCACACAAAGTTGAACTTCAGTCGAACCTTTGTCGAACATCTCGTTGAAAGTTCGAAAAAGTCGAACTTGGTCGAACTCGAATTTGGCGAGTTTCGCGGCATCCCTAGTTTTGACTGCGTGGGAGTGGCAGGAGTTTTTGTCGATGGCAATGCAACGTTCTGCTCCACCCAGCTTTTTCTTTCTTTAATTTTCAAACATTTATATTAGCTAACACTCTCGAGATTTATTTTATATTTATATTTCACTCTCGAGGTTTATTTTATTGTGTCAATTTATAGAACGCGCAATAACATCACATATTGCTATAAAAGTGACACACAACGAAGGGCTTGCTGAAAAAGAAACCGAAACTGATCTTGTCTTGCTGCCATCGGACAGGTAGAAACGGAGCAGACCGATAGCGCACGCATCATACGCCTTCCTCAGTGAATAAACATATTCATAGGGGAATGCGTGGCAGGCAGATTATTCGTTACTTGCTCGAATATTCGCAGTTTGTGCGAATATTCGCTATTTTTCCCGAATATTCGGCTTTGGCCGAATATTCGGGAACTTCCGAATATGCAATTATCGAATCGAATACGTTTCGAATAAGGAAAATATTTGATTCGTATTCGAAATTTCGAATATTCGCACACCCCTACTGAGAAGCTTTTTGCACCAGGCTGATATAACAACTGAAATAGCCCCTAACCCCAAACAGCAAGAGCACGAAACTTGTGCCTTGCACAGATCAATCAATCCATGTCTTATAGTGCCCAAGAACAGCTGTCAACCACAGTTTCTCACTCTCTCAACAAATTCAAAGCCATTAAAAAAAAAAAAAACTCTGTGCATTTATATATAAAAAAAAATAAAGGCCTTTGCTTTCACTAACACGACCAAGAAACATCTTTTTTGTCAGAACGTTTCCATGTTGGTTGTCATCTCGCTTGTTGCCCTTTTATCCAAATTACAGTCACCCGACTTTCGCCAAAAAGTTGGGTGGGCGCTTCTTCGGCACTCTACGAAACTAAAGAGAAACGGAAACGTCCACAACAGCAGTTGCAACGCGAAACTCCTGCACCGACATCACCGAGAACGTTGCACTGAAGAAATCCGAGAGACTCACCAGAGCCAGGAAGCCACGCCGGCGCAACGGCCGGGTGTTGCGGCTGCACTGCCACGACGACCGCCTGTTCGGACTCCGCCGCCACGACAGACTGCACTGCCACGACCGGCAGAGTAGTCACCACGGGCTGCATTGCGATGCCATGCTGTTCCACCTTGTGGTAGTAGATGATGTTCGCCTGCGGCTGCGCTTTGTCGGAGACGGTGGGAAAGACCCACTGCGGTGGCTGCGCCATGAGGGCATACGAGCCAAGGGGATTCACGGGGACTAGATCTTGCTGGAATTCCTTCGGAGCTGCTGCACCCAGGCCTAGAAAGAGCAAACGGATGGATGGCACCAGGCAGGCACGTAGCCAGGATTTTGTTTCAGGGGGGGGGCCTGCCCATGACAAAATGCTGTATGAGGGGGAGGGGGAGAGGAGGCCCCAGCAAAATGGAAGATTTCGCGGGGGCCTGGGCCCCATGGCAGGCACGTAGCCAGGATTTTGTTTCGGGGGGGGGGGCCCGCCCATGACAAAATGTTGTATGAGGGGGAGGGGGAGAGGAGGTCCCAGCAAAATGGAAGATTTCGGGAGGGGCCCGGGCCACATGGGCCTCCCCTGGATACGTGCCTGCCCCATGGCTACGTGCCTGGCATCAGGGACATAGCCAGAGGGGAGGCTTATGGGGCTTTTCTAGGTGAAATACTGCGGCAGCGGCAACAGTTGAAAACGCCGCCACTGCGCCACGCGTTCTCGGTTTCAGGTCTAAATATTTTTCAGTGTACAACCTTGGTGCCTAGATGGCGCTATGTGACTATGTCCCCGCGTACAGGCTCTCCCTGCAGCAACATAGTCACATAACGCCATCTAGACATCCAGAACTGGGAAACATAAAATAAAGCGTAGCTACATACCTGTCTCTGCGGAAACCGCCTGATCGTCGACTTCCGTCGGATCCTGGGGCTCTGCACACAGAGGCGGTTCAAACATTCAGAATGGCACCTAGCTGTGAAATGACAATGAGACAACAGACCAATCTTGACGGCCACTTCTGCATTGCCACGTTGTTGGGCCCCTTCGGAAACCTGCGGCACTGCAAAGGGCGAGGCCAAATTCAACCTGTTGCCAGCGATTCAATGTCCGAATTGCCAGTTCAATGAAGCACAGACCTGGATTCGTATGGAACGTAACCTTTGTCGCATCCGTGTAATCTGGTGGTTCGCCTGGAGAAGAAAAATATGACGTGAGACAAGACGTCCTGCCGAACATGTTCCCAATTACAAGAAGAAATGCTATCGAAAACATAGCGTATTTACTCGAGTATAACCCGCACTATTTATGAAGAAAACCCGAGGGTTCCCTTTTCTGCGGAGCACGCGGATTGCCAATCACCGCGATCGACAGCATGATACCAGCTGTTTACAGGATAGAGATAACGTCTTCGCGCAAAGATACCATCTGTGAAGGTTGCATTTGAATGGAGAGTCATGTTCTTGATCTAGCTATTCGCTATGTTATTTATGCGCAACGCGATGATTGGCTGTTTATGTGCTTTTCGGGAAAGTAGACACAAGGGCCTTGTTCATAAATAGTGCGGGTTATACTCGAGTAAATACAGGTATACCTTTCGGAAGAGCTGGCACCGGGTTCCCAGGTTTCCAAACATCGTCGTAACATTGTGGCTCTGTGGGTGGAGGAGGCAGCAAGGTACTTTTTAATAAACATGATGTTTTGCAAGGCCCAAAGTTTAAAAATAAACCAAAAAAGAAGCACCAATTTTAGGACAGACCTGATGTAACGGACACAAGATGGCCGCCAGGCTCTTCGTCCTGTTCAACATATTCTGGTGGCTCTGCAAATGCAGGGATGGCAGAGTAACACATTAGCTTGTGCTAAAACACCATTAAAACAATACTATTAGGAGATCCTAAAAGGAGGCTTAGCTTGAGATGCTAAGAGATGTTTGGCTTATGCCAAGATACGAAGGAAGGAGCTACATGCCTAGGCTTAACAGCTACGATAGAGATGCCCTGGACGTGTTACAAGAATTTCAGAAAAGGGACCAAGGGACATTTTAGGTCATGCTGAAATTAAATAAAGCTAGAAGGCACCTGTACCAAGTTTTGTAACATTAAGATATACCGTGAAAAAGTGCCAACAAAGAGGGTAACTATGCTTGTAACATTCCAACTCTAAATTTCAATTTTTTTTTTACCTTTTATTTTAAATTAAACGTGTTTAATTTTAGGATTTAATAATACACTAACGCTGACTTTGATAATCATACGCCAAATAGTTACGCTGGTATAAAATATTTTCAACAGATTCCGAGGCAGTAAAAAAGTAAAGGAGTTCAATGTTCAAATGCATTTTTCTCAGTTCCGACTTTTGCTGCAGATTTCATACAAAGGCATCTTTTGTTCGGAGGTAAAAGTATTCTGATACCACAATCATGATGTTTCTGAACTGAAATTTACTGGGGAATCGGGCTATATACTTTATTTTGTTTTAAGTTAAGAGTCCTCATTGAGAAAAAACTATGTTTTCAAAATATACATAGGACAGCTATGCATCTGATATTTTGAGGTACAGTAATTCGTCTTGCTGAAATATTTACTTTCGAGATATATAAACTACATAGCCTGAAGTCGCACATCCCCACCTTATATTCAAGTAGTCAAAAAGGTGCTTAATAGCTTCATTTGCATATCATCGATTTCTTCTTGAAGAGTGACACATCATCTTAAGTAGGTATGTGAAATTGTCCTAGAGCACTGAAAGTTTGCACAATACACCTACACTTACATTAGATCTCGCTGTAAATTTCCTTTTAAACACTTGAGTTGTTCAGAAGTTAAACCTCTAGCTAGTGTTTCCCCTTAAGGTCTGGAAGTGACAACAATCTTTGGAGCAGCCAGCCCTCTTAAATTGCAAATTTTGTTTTTGTGTTGTGAATAAAAAGATAGTTACTGCAATAACTGCACCAACTAGCTATTGTAGAAATGAATTAGAAACACATAGATCCCATTTTTCTTAATTATATAGAATTGAGACATTAAATGTACTGCCTTATTTTGCTTCAAAATCTCTACAAAGGAAGACAGTCCTTCAATTATTAATGCCTAGCGTTTTCAAAAGCCGATTAGAAATTAGGTATCAAACTAACATAATTGTTGCTAACCGCGATCTGGCCAAATGTTAAAAATATTTTTCGTGCCACAACTTTATATGATGTGGCTTTCTGCAAGTACATTTCTAAAAATGAGACTCACACTTTTGCATCTCTTTGTAAGTTACTCTGGCTTCTGAAGTTGTGTTATTGGATTGTAACAATGATCTGGTTAAAAAAAGAGCTGCATGACTTGACTGCAAACATCTCGGACCATCCCACAGCACGTCATTTGTGGTCCTTCCGTTTCACCGTAGAAACCTCGAATGTTGGCAGACCTCTTCGCGCTCCGTTTTAGCCCCAAATGAGCTACTACACACTGTATGTAAACTGGTCATGTGGCAACACACCCGTCTTGATAGTAACAGCTCCCATCGCGCTATTGCCGCTGGAACCATCCAACCCTGGAAGAGAAGACGGCAAGAGGCTACAATTAATGAAAAGTTATGCACTGGAAATTATGGTGCCACCAAAGGGGCACTTCGACCATTCTTTGAGCTACCCAAACTACCTATATATTCGGAATCGCACGCTTTAACCCTTTCCGGTATGCTATTTAGCATCGCAAAATTTGTAATAGTTATTGTGAAATCGGCAAGTGAAAATGATGCCAATACAAACATTCAAATATATTTGCGCTTTTCAATGCCCAGACGTTGGGGGAAGGCAGGCTTGCAGGTCGAGCGGGCAGTCTAGAAACGGTCTATGCCAGGCATTTGTTCCGTGCTGCCCAACGAGGTAGAGGGTCTTAGAGCGATAAACTGACAGCTGAAAGTGACCCCCAATTGGCTGCCGCAATGTTGCACATTTTCTACCGCTAGACACGTGACCTTATAGTTTTACGTCTAGATTTCAACAAAGTACCGCGCACAAATAATTGCTTTTTGATCTTTAATAACAGTACCGACGAGATAAGTTATGTTTCGTTTGTTTTAAGTCCAAAATGTGCTTTTACGACAATAACTCGGGCACATGCCCCTGCTACATGCCGTCAGCCGTGGTGCTGCATTTTGGTTTTTATCAAAGCTAGACACTGATCTCTGGGGAGAACAGTATTGAAAAAATAGTTTATCATGGTTTTACAGCGATCGCAATACAAATCTCTGCTCAGTTTTGCATAAAAGCCTCAGGATTTGGTACGGTCATGTGTCTACCGTAGAATAGCGCACATCCGCCAACTACACACTAAGCACCCATTTCCAAATTTGTAAGATCTGAAAAAAAATATGCACAGTACATAGATATGTAAAATTGATCACCGGTGAAAAAGTGGGGGTGGCCGCATGCCCATCTCCATGTGTTTGAGGGTAAAAGCGCTAAAAACAACGGACAAGTAAAAGGAACGAACAACACAGAGCGCTCTGTGTTGTTCGTTCCTTTTACTTGTCCGTTGTTTTTAGCGCTTTTACCCTCAAACACATGGATCACCAACTAGCCCAAGTGCATACCCTTCCCCATCCCCCACTTTTTCGTGATTATCTCTAAATTTTGAGTGGGCGCTTGATCGGTATTTTACGGTAGTGGTCAAAATTGTACAACATGGCGGCAGCCAAGTGGGGAGTCGCTTTTGCCTGGTGAAAGCCTAGAGTTTATCGCTCTAATCCCCTCTACCTCGTTGGTGCTGCCGCACGGGTGCTGGAACAAGCTTCCAAAGCATTCATCCGACACCATGAAACTGCTTGTAATCAGTTAGAAACAAAGTCTGCAGCTACGAGAGTGAACCTCTGCCTTCCGCTGACGTCACTTTTTCATTGCTACAGTCGGGAGCGGATGCAGGAATTTCCTGAGGGGGGGAGGGTCAGGTGTTGGTCAGCGTACCATATGTTTAGGAACCCCCTCCCCCTCTCCTTCGTTTTACGCCCTAAATTTTACACATGCAGAAATCAAGAGGGGGGTCAGGACATCCGGACCCCCCTCCATATCTGCCCCTGGCTACAGTAGACTCATTTTGAAAAACACGGCGAGGACCAAATTGTAAAATAAAAAAACTTTGCGAAAAAAAAATATTTTGGTTCAATATTTGGGTTATTATTTCAGCAATGTTTCTTGGTGTTTGGAAAATTTTCAGGCAAATCGGGGACTATGAAGAAAACGCCGGAGTACACCTTGAACACCACAAAAGAGCTTTGCCATCATTAATAATGAAACAATCACATTGCCAGTAATATGCTAACACACTTCGACGAAGGACAGTCTTTCAGTGTCCAAGGCACGGAGCCTCCTACAACCAATAACGTCGACTCATCAAACTGTCATCCACACATGATGCGCAAACTCACCTAATTTAGTGTTCACTGGAACATTCGCCCACTGCTGGGCGGCAAAGCTGTCCCGCACATCTGAGACAAAACACGCAAGAGACAATCAATAAAGCAAAAAAAAAAATATACGTATATATTTTTAAAAAAGTCAATAAGCTGCCGGTGACATTGGCATGCATCCGGCATGTGTGACGCAGCCCGCAAAACAGTCATTGTGTGGGCTCGAAAACATTTGAGACAAATTTCTCTGGTGAAAAAACAATAAAGGACGACAACGAACCATATCCTAAAAATTGGGACCCTGCGTTTCGAGGCCTACTCAACTCTTCTTCGGGGCTACTATGGCCACGGCCGTCGAGGTTCCTACGCCGAAGACTACACGCTCGTTTGAAACGGACAAGGAAAAGCAAACTGTCTGTGCCGATCTAAAAAAGAACGGGTACACGAGCACCTTTATCCACAGAGTTGCCCGTCGTCGAGCCTGAGATTACCGACACCAGCAGCCGCATACGCAGCCTCCATCAACCTTGCGCATCTGCGTACCCAGCACTGCAAACTGAGCGAAGCGCTGGCACGCGTGCTAACCAAAGAAGGAATCAATGGGGCCCACGAGTCGATGTCCGCGCTTGGACGGCTCACGCCCTGTCCAAAAGATGATTTGCCCAAAGAAAAAAAAAACGCAAGGCGATGTTTATAAGATTTCTTGCGCAGTCTGCCCAGCCAACCACGTCGGCGAGAAGAAAAACTTTGACGAAAGACACCGGCAACGCAAACACGACGCGCAAGTTTGACCACGAGCGCGGCGCAGTCGGATGTAGAAGAACGCCAGATTCCATTTCACGACACTGGCGTAGTGACGCAGAGACTAACCCCCGCCTTACACTTTCTCGTAGAATTCTAGCACAGTCAAACGACGCCAGGAACATAAATGGGTGCCTCGGCGCTTTGCCGACAGTCCATGTCGACGGGCTCCACCCCGTCACCGATGAATAGAAAAATACTGCTCCTCGACGGCCGTCGCCGTAGTCACCCTCGAAGAAGAACCGAGAAGGCCTCAAAATGTGGGGCTCCTGGGTTTAGGATTTGGTCGGTCGTCGTCCTTTATTTATTTTGTGGGTTCTCTTTGGAAGTTTCCATGTCTGAATTTACTAAGTTACAAAAAGCTTTAAGCTGCAGGAACAATCGTACGAGTACGTACCTGTCCCCACAGGAACCGCCTCGGTGCAAACTTCCGTCGCGTCTTGCGGCTCTGCACACATAGGTGGTTCCAAATTTTAGAATGGCACCTAGCCGTAAAACGCCACTAAGACAACAGACCAATCTTAACGGCCACCGTTGCGCCACCGTGTAGTCGGGTCACCTCGGGGACCTGCGGCTCTGCAGAAAAAGATCACGTGCGACACATTGCCGGCAATTGAAAGTCAAAATTGCCAGGTTAATAGAGTACACACCTGCATTCAAGTGGAACGTGACCTGCGTCATGTCTGTGTAATCTGGCAATTCAGCGGGTAGAAGGAGAGGAAAAAAAAATTGATGTGAGAGACAGCATTTAGATGACAAGATCTTACCGTAAGATACCGGAGAAGTGCCAACCCCACGTTCACCGAAAATATGGTTAATCTAGACGTCGGCACTTGTCCGGTCGAGTCGGGTGCTTGACGTTCGAGGTACGAGGAGTTATGGGACAGACTTTGTACCGTAAAAGAGAGGGCAGCACAGTGATGTGTGCGCAGCAGTAGAAGGCAAGGACCTTCCTGCGTCATTGTGCAGAAGGGCGTCGCTCTGTGAACAATTGGAACTGCGCTACGCGCGTTTGTTTGGCCATACGCACGAGCATTACGGCGATCTCCGCGTAGTGCAAACCAAAGCGAGAGCGAACATCGAATTCACGTCACACTCAGCAAATCTAAAACAGAGACCTCCGAAATTATTTAGAAGGCGTGTCAGAAAGCGGTGAGGTGTCGTTCCACAAGAATAGCAGAAGGCCGCCAAAGTCAAAGAGAGGTAGAACAAGGCCGTCCTACCGCTCTTCATCCTCCAGCGATGTTTGGCAGTTTCCGAAGTGCGAGTGCCACTTAAAACGCTTCACAAAATTTTCTTTTTGCCCCGTGCCTGCCGAATCATTTCAAAGGTCTCCGTTTTATTTTTGCCGAGTTTGACGTAGAACTGATGTTCGCTCTCGCTCTGGTTTGCACCCTATGGTGAATCGCCATTGTGACCGTGCACATGGTCACAAAAACTGGTGTAGTGCAGATCCAAATGTTCACAGACTGATGCCCCTTAATATAACGAGACCCGAAGGTCTCTTCCTTCGACTGCTGCGCGCACATCACTATGCTGCCCCCTCTTGTTTACGCTACAAAATCGGTCCCGGAACTTGATCACACCTCGTCTAAATTGCAGAATTGCCAAGTTTGGGAAATGTTAACAGCGGGCTCTTGAACGAAGTGGGCTCTTGCATCGAAGCGGGCGCTTCCGCGGTATTTTACGGTAGGTACAAAAAGAAGCGTTGTCGGCAACCTACCTTTCGTAAGAGCAGGCACTCGGCTGTTAGGTTTCCAGTCTTCCTCGAAGTGTTCGGACTCTGCGAGCATAAAAGGAAACGATTCTTTCTAAGCAAAATAATGTCTAGAAATGCACAACGTCCTAAAAACGGGCATAAATGCAATGACAGACCCGACTTCACGGACGCAAGATGGCTGCCAGGCTCTTCGTCCTGTTCAACATAATCTGGTGGTTCTGCAAGTGGAGAGATGGGACACTGAAGTTTTTATCTCAAAGGGGACGAGGTGAATTTTAGGTTATGCAGAAATGTACGCAAGAAAAGCTAGAAAACTTGGAAGAGACCTGCTCGTATGTCACTTACATTTGGCATTTTCTGTTCTGGTCTTTTCCTACTTAGCCTCCCGTATAACATTCTCTTAAAAAAAAAAAAAAAAAAGACTCCAGGAGGCGAAGCAAAAAATAACCTAACCCCACCCTACCCTACCCTACCCCTACCCTACCCTACCCTACCCTCCCCCCTGACGAGGCTCTGCCCCTCTCTGCAGTGCTACGGCTTTGACAGCAGTTGTGACGTATATGTAATGGTGTAGTACTTCAATGCATTAGTTTCCAGTATGCAACTGAACGAAAACAAACAATATAAACCAAACATTCACTAGGACAATACAACAATCTCACTAACTATTTGAACTACAGTAGACTCATTATTTACAACTCCAGGAAGCCACAAATTTTGTTTGAATTATCAGAAATTCATCTAAATATAATGCGAGATAAAATCCTGATTTGACATATGAATGGCTACACATACGAAGCAGATATTTGATGATCTCCTCTAGATAGGTCTACTGATCATAAGCAGGTGCACCACACATGAAACATTTGCGAAATGCGTGACACAAGTTTATTTATTCCTCAAAAATGTTGTTTATCGTGGACATTTTAGACAGCACATGACAACTCAAAACAAATAAGTTTGTTCATCGGGCCAAAAAGTTGTCTAGTAACAACTGTCAAGCAGGGGACACATGAGCGATAAAAACGGACACCGCGTGGCAGTTTTCATAACAGCTTGTGCGGATGCTGCGACTTTGACCTATGCCAAGCCGCCACGTCACAGTGTCCGCACAAGTTGCCTTGGAAATTTCCACGTGGTGCCCGTTTTCATAGCTCATGGTGCCCTGCTTGAGCCCGTTGAGTGCGCTCCTCACCCAGCACCGGTGTACTGTGGAGAAGCAACACCCGCCGAAGCAAGCTCCGCGAGTGTTGCCTCTTTGCAGTGCACCGGTGCTTGGAAAGAAGCGCACTCAACGGGGCCGCGAGAACAAAAAGTATGAATTACACAAAACGCCTCTTCGAATAAAGCGCCTTACGAATACATTAAAAACATAGCGGGACAAACAAAATTTATAAATTTGTTTGAATTAACCAGGAGTATAGAATATCAGTTTGAATTATCGCGAGCCTACCGTACGAGATGCAAACGTGGGACAAACTATGAGACATAAGCACCCGTTTAAATAGTTATCATTCGAGCATAAAAAGGTACCGACGTACTTCTTCAAAGAAGGACTGCAACTACTCATGTCAAGTGTTTTTGGAAGCCCTATTAAAAAATTCAGCTCTCAAAACGTTAAGCTATTGTGACCTACAATTTGTGTGAATTCTCACCCGTCTAGAAGCAGTGACTAGCGGTTTTTCGTCCCAGTGCAAATGCATTCTCAAATTATAATGTTGTCCAATTGTAAGAACTTGTGTCAGAAAAATGGAGCCATGAAAGTGCAGAAATCGAAGCCGCCAATGCACGGAATTGCATCTTGTAGGACGAGCAACTTCTCAAAATAACTTATCGTTCCTGTTCCCCAGACCAATAAACAGAGGCCTAGATGAGGGTGCAGCAGTCCCTCCTATTAGGTTCGTGTCCGATCTGTGCCGCCTGTTTGATCGTACGAACCTCAAATGTTGGCAGCCCTTTTCACGCCACGTTTTAACCCGACATAGGCTGTTACATAGTGTAAAAACTGCTAACGCAGCAACAAACCTGTCTTGATAGTGTTGACTGGCGTTGCACTCTCATCACTGGATCCACCCCAGCCTGCAAAAAGAGATAGGAAGAGGCTTTGTGAACACGGTGACCCGCTGGAAATTATGATGCTATTAATGGCCAGTTCTAAGCACAAAAGTGCTCTGTCACCAGTGTTGGGGAGAGTTCATCTAAAACACACTTTTTACGTGAAGTACAAAGTAAATTGGAGCATGCACACTTTAAGTAAGGTAGCAAGCACACAGTTCAACATACTTGAACTAAAGTGCCATAAATACAATTAGTGATGGGACGAATCTTTATCCGAATCGAGATTCGGAGCCGAATCTGAAGATTCGCAAAGATTCGGAAGAGTAGCCGAATCTCAAGTGATTCGGAAAAGTTCTGAAAGATTCGGAGTGTTGCCATGGTTGCGAGATCACGTTGATGAGTGTTTCAACTTTTCGTGATATTAAATTCACTAAATTCTACAAAGTGCACAAACAATAATGTAATATAATATCATAGTAATAAATAAAATGTTCCGCTTTGTTTATATTATTTTGGATGTTTGTCGAGAACGATAGCTAGACATTGTGGGGAAATCAGTTCCGGTTCCGGATTACGACCAAAATAGGCACGCTTGGTGCACGTATGTACGATCTCTATGGTGCACATGGAAATGCAAGCGCATGTTTTCATCGCCGCAAGAGATTGATGCCGTACGTGCTGTTCAGTACAGACACATTTCGTGCCCATAATTACGGTCATAGTGGCACACACTGCACGAGTGAGTATGTTCAATTTGATTATCTTTAACGTGTGTCCACAGAGGTATTGTCATCGGAACACGGGAAACAATCTGAAACAACTTGCGCCGTACCATTGCAGTCTCCTGTACTGCATTTGTACCTTTCTGGTTAATGATATCCGACTCAGTTAGTGTTTGCTTCTGAACAATAAAGTTGCGTTGGACATCCCTGTCTTGTGTTTCTTTTTCACCAAATAAAGCTCACGTATACAAAGCTTGCTGCCGAGAACTAAGAAACGACAGTGCGACGTTTTCTTCGCCACAGGTGCTGGAACGTGGTCGAAGTAGTGACAAGCAACATTCATCTCGCTCTCGCGCCTTACAGGTACAGACATACGCAGCTCTAGAGAAGGAGACAAATCATTTCCTTGCCTGAATATATTTATTGTGCGTTGTGCCACGTTATGTATAATACCGGTACATAGCATTTCGCTACATTTTACCGATCGCCGCAAAACCGCACAGAAACCGAGACCGCGCATTCGTTAGGCCTAAGTCAACCACACCGATCAGCTCAGCTGGACCTGGGCGCGTGCCAGGGTTTAGAATGACAGTACAGTACATACCATACGTTGAAATAAACAAGACGGAATCTGGTTATATGCAGTAACAGTACCTAAAAGAAACACAACTGACCATATTCGCGAGGTTTACGACAAGGTTCACGCTGCCGTCTGCAACCAGCGACGAATGTGACGAATCTCCGAATCTCGAATATTCGTCGCGGGAAGTTAGGAAATTTCCGAATCTGTCCGAATCCGAATTTCCGGTGATTCCGCGCATGTGTCAGCCGGATGAACAGATCGGAGGATCGGGTCCACGTGACACTCTTTGTTTCCCATCACTAAATACAATGTGCTTTCAAAGTAACTTTTGAACACAATCTTCCGTGATGCCAGTATATTCCCATAGTTTCCCATATTTCCAACTGGTATGCATTGCCCCAGCAACAATCAGGGGTGTGTTCGTTATTTTTCAGAAACTGCGGTGAATATTAAATAAAGTCTAGTGGCCACATACTATAGTTGTTTCACTCTCGCTGACAAACTATTTAACAGAATCAAATTACAGGTGAACCCGGATATCTCAATTTCAAAGGGGATTGTAGAATAGTTCGTTATATCAATAATTTGATATACAAAAATATGTTAAATTAAGTTTGAGTTGAAATTTCCTAGCATCTCTGTTAATACCGAAAGTCCCGACAAACAGGAGCTTACCAAAAAGAGCATCCAAGAGCCACTAAATACAGTATAGCCTAGTTGGCGGAGACCACAAACACCGCCGCGCTTAAGAGCAATCCAAACCAACTGTATTTTGTGCACGCATAGGCCGTGTGGCTCCCGGAAATTGCGCATTTCGTGACGTCAGCGCTGATTCCTAGCGGCTTCCAGACAGGCATGAGAAAGTTGGATTTCAACTTTTTCTGAAGGCGCATGAAAATGCGCTGTGACGTAGTAGGACGCTCCAGTCCAGGCCAGTCGGTAAAGGGCACTAGTTCCGGCTCTGCGTTTCTTCGCCGTCTGGCACAGATGCCCTCCGCTCACACAAAGCTGCGCCTCCAAACCAACGCGCATGGTTGTGACTCAGAAAGCGCCCCAGAAACAGCAAAAACGTCACGAAATACGCAACATACAAAGCTGCACCCTCCAAACCAATGCACATGGTTGTGACTCAGAAAGCGCCCAAGAAACAGCAAAAACGTCACGAAATACACAATTTCCGAAAAGCGCAAATCCCACGTGAGCACAAAAACGCGTTGGTTTGGATCAGCCCGCCTGCTCGTACCTCCACACAGCATAAGTAGGGTTCCGTGTCTTCTGATAAATCCGAAATTATCGGAAAAACACTCGCCGGTTAATTTTCTGTCAATTTGGATTTATCCAAAAAACTCTGAATTTCGAGGATCACAGCACAAGGTCAGTGGTCCCGAGGAAAATTCTACTTCCGTTTCCTTTGAAATCTAGAACTACTGACAAAACGGGTTTGCCGTTTAGCACGCCGAGGTTCCTTCGGGACAACGGGTAATGCTACCCAAACCGTAATTACTTTGTTTTGATTTTTTATATTTTTACGCAGTAAAATAAAATTTGAATTTCAAAGCACTGGAAATTTAACAAAATAAAATCCGATAAATCCTAATCCCCAGCAAAAATATAAACTGAAAAACACCCTCCAAATTTCACGAGAAATAAACTCCGAAATCACGGAATCCTAAGCATAATCGACAAAACATTAAAAAACATGAAAGAAAAACTGGAAAAGGAGACACATAAAAAAAAACAACCTTGACTCTATAAAAATAAAATGAACAGTTGACTAAATTCAAGCAGCAAATAAAGGCAAAAAAAGAAAGAAGAAAACGGCCAAACAATAACGGCAAAAGAAAAAGGTAAACCTAGAAAAAAAAAAGTCCCTAAATTCAAACAGCAAAAAACGAAAAAAAAAATGGTAGAGCCTATCTACTTTACGTGAAGACGGAGGACCAGCCAAGCTGTTATCTTTACGACAACGACGGACAATGCGTTTGCAAGCTTGGCATCAGCGGCCCGATCTTCGTCGGTCCTTTTCGCCCGGCGACGACGTTCACATTCCCGCTTCTGTTGCCGCTGACGCTCTAGACGGGCACGTTCTTCGTCTGTGAGTGGAGGATCCATCGAAGCGGATGGACCCACACTATCAGCCGCACCACGTCGGGCCGCAGCGCGTTCGGCTTCTCGACGCTTTCGCACACATTCGCGCTGCTGAGCGCGCCGACGATCTTTGTAGGCGCGCTCTTCCTCTTCAGAGCGAACAACACGCGGCCTACCCATGGCAAGTCCAAAGGGCAACTGATACCGTCGCTAGGAAATCGCTACGTCAAGAGACGAAGGAACACAGCCATTGGTTGCTAGTTATTTTAGGTTCTACAGCGACGTAACAGAGAATTGCTATATTGATTGAAAAAAAGACACATTCATACATAAAAGGCGATGACCTCTTTTGATACACGACGTTGTAAGTTCTAAACCTAATTTTTCAAGGCACACCTTGAGGACAGTTTTTTCTGCTTGAGCCCAAGTCTCTTTATCAGTATCGTGGAAGGGGAAGAAGAAGGTTAGACCCAGCCCCTCAGCCTCGTCACAGCTCTCTTAGCTGAGATAGGTCAGTGAAGATAACAAGGGATCAGGACCTCACTATCTAATAATGCCAAGGAAGGCTGACTCACGCGGGTTGCCCCCCTTTTTATTTATACTTGCCACGACCAATCGGAACGAAGGAGCGCCGTTTAAACGGGAGTTTTTTTGTTAACATCCATGGACGCATTTTTTCCCAATCTCTAGCACAAAACAGCTTCGCTGTAAAAACCGGGCAGAGTTTGACAAAGATAAGGCACTCGAAGTGCGATTGCACGACCGCTGTTGTCAACTCAGCCAACTTGCCCCCCAATTTTTTTTTTTTTGCTTATTTTATTTTTGTGCTAGCGAGTTGCATAGCATCAGCGGTGTTCGGGGAAGGGGCGCAGGCTACTGTTCCGACAGCCGGCACACCCTGCTCTCCCTACACGCGCGTGCGTGCCTTCCCCCTTTCTTTGCCATCCTCGCTTTCTTTTTTTTTACATTCGTTTTTGTTGCTTATCTTTCAGCTTGTATTCTGGCTTCGATAGTCTGCCAGCCCCGCAAAACAAGCAATGTGCTCGCCACTAACAAAAAAAAAAAAAACCAGTTGGGGCTGAAAAAAAAAAAAAACCGCCATCAGTCGTACGCCTTGGCAACCAGCGCCAGCCGCAGGGTAGAGATGCGCCGTTGCATGGGCCGTAGACGCTATCTGACTGCGTCAGATCCACGCCCTATGATGCCAACGTACTGCTGCGTAATACCCAGATGCTCACCCTGTAAGCAGGTGGGTATCTGGATGAGTTGTAGTGAAGGAGTTGTCCGGCTGAAACCAGAAGTACTTAAAGGCTTTTAATTTGCATTGAACCTGAGCGCACTGAACGCAGTAACTTAGTGAAACTTCTCTTTTCTCGAATTTCGCTTTATTTTAGAAGTTATTGGCAAATTAAAAATACAAAAACAAGCAAAAAATATCCTCCTTCATGACGTCCTTGGTCGCTTGAGTGGCCGTGAACTAGAGGAGGGGTAGTGAGCTCAGCGAGCGCTCACGGCTGCCGCACTCTGTGTTGACGGCTCGAGACAGCGCCACTAAAGCATGTTCTGGATAAGCTTGTATGAAGCGGGTAGCCAGGGCAGCTCGCATTGCATTTGCTGCACAATTAAACACTAATTCGGCATGACACTTCATTGGCCACAAGTGACAGCAAACACGGGGTAAAGATGAGTTCAGAACGGGAGCCACTTCACGCTGCCATGCCGCCAAATGGCCAAACCGCAAGACAAAGCTGTTCGCCGAAGGCCTCGGGAACGCTCGGAACCGGTCAGATCCTCCATTCCATACGACTGCAGCGCCGCCGCGTACCATCGGGGACCTTTCTGCGCTCGCCGCTCGTAGGGTGCCTGATCCCACTACCCCTTTCTCAGTATGCACGCCTTTTCCACCGCTTGGTGGTGGATATGTCGACAGGTCATTTTTTGTTTCCATACTTTCTAAACTGCACTTGTTTCTTTTCTAATCTGAAATGTAGTGAACAAAAACTAGTTTTATAAATAATTGAAGCGGTTCGCCTACTTATATTTTTGTATTTCCGACTAAAAAAAGAAGCTTTTTGCGGCTCTGACCAGTAGTAAGCGTCCAGGACCAAATACATCTCATATACGCTAGCGATGCAAAACTATTGATAAATTGACCATTGATACTATTGGTAGTTTTCCGAAATGATCAATAGTGTCGCAGAACTATCGATAGTCGACTATCAATAGTACTAGCGATAGTTTTCCACTATCGATAGTCAGATTTCTGGCGACTATTGATAGTTTTGAACCACTAGAGCCGAAGACAGTTGCTGCACCGCCGCTCGCCTTTCTTCCTCCTCTCTTCGCCCCAACTCCCATCTTCGTCATCACTGAAAGCTGAACCAAAGTTTGGATGGTAAGTGCTTAGGCTGGTTGGCATCCCATCTAGAAAAAATAAAGTGAGAAAAAGAGAAGAGGGAGCGTACGCAAGCTACTAGTGTCACAAAACCTTCGATAGTAAACTGTCGACAGTACTATCGATAGACTTACGATAGTCGACTATTGGTAGTTTTCCGATAGTCGATTAACAATAATTTTCCAATAGTCGACTATCGATAGTACTATCCATAGCTTTTCGATAGTCGACTATTGATAGCATTATCGATAGTTTTCCGATAGTCGATCTATCGATAGTACTATCGGTAGTTTTTCTATAGTCGACCATTGACAGTATATCAATAGTTTTTCGACAGTCGACAATCAATCATTTTTTGATAGTCGACTAACGATAGCACTATCTATGGTTTTTCGATGGTCGACTATCTATACTTTTTTCGATAGTGCTATCGATAGTTTTTTTACTATCGATAGTCAGATTTCTAGCGACTATCGATACTACTCTCAATAGTTTTGCACCACTACATATCGCACACTTTAAGCACTGCGGGTCGGCCCCGTAAGTAGAGGAAATTTCCGCGTCGTCGGTTTAAAATATGACGCACTGATATTTAGTTACTCTCTCCGTGCCCGCTGGCTTGCCCGAACCTCAAGAGACGTGGAAACCGCAAAAAAGGCAGACGCTTAAAGATGACTGCAGGGCCCCTTTGAAGGAGCTGTGCAACGATTTTAACGTTAACGAGCGGCGGCTAATGAGAATTACGCGGCATGACGTCAATGGGGGCCTTGTTGAAAGATAGCAAGTTGTGCAAATGCCTGCCTAAAAGGTAACTTTTCTATAAATCTTGTCGTTCCAACATAAATATAAATGCGTCAAAAACCTGGTATCATCGACAAAACTTTTATTATACGGAGTTTTAGTGGCGCCATTTATCCGAGGTCCACAAAACCGTCAGCTCTATCTGCTACTGCGAACAGCCGCCAGAAGCTGGAGGGGAATGGGGATGGCCGGACCCGGACGAGACTTTCCTCATTTCACCATATTGGTCGCGCTGCGCCAGCACGTGGTTACACGGTCGCGAGCGGATGAGTTCTAGCTGCTCACTGATGGCTCTAGAGAGAGCTTCACCGGAACCCCGCACGACCCCCATTGACGTCGCAGCGCATGTGACTCGGAAGATGGTGAAGGTGTTGAGAGGTGCCGAAAACCTAAATCTTTGTCCTTTTTTAAAATAAAACTAGGACATGCAGACAAAAGCAGTTTTTTGTTCTTTACTTCAGAAAGATCGAGACACCAACTCCCAAATTATTTAAGCACAGCACTGAAATTGTTGCAGCTCCTTTAAGTTTATGCGCTCAGTAACGTCGAGGGAGCTTTCATATAAACAAACATCATTTTTATTTTGATATATAATCTCCCCTTATTAATTAACCCTTTCATGAGCGTATGTACGAAACTGCACCCTGAATTTCGCCAGTGTCAATGGCTGACATCCGTAGACCAAAGGGTTGTCGGATGGTCGGGATAACAAGCGTTGGTCGATGGATGTCTTGTATTTTGTTTCGAATTATAGTCTCCCTAGGCTGTACCCTACTGAAGTTGGTTTCTTTAATGAAGTTCCCAATCGTGTGCTAAAAAAGTCACGCCTTTTAGCAGGATAATACACGAAAACAGCACTAAAGTTCGAGCAAACGTATGCCTTTTCGCGCAAACAGAACTGCGACGGCCACCGATCGGACAAGGAGCGCTTGTAAAGAGAAGGATGCAGATTTTTCCTATAAAGCGGCATCTGGGTCCACATATCGGCAGATCCACTGGATCGGTGATGAGGCTGCGGGTCGTTCCTCGGAGGCGATGTGCGCGGGTCGAAGGCAAACGGCAAATCGTTTAAATGCATGTTGTCCCTTGACTTGGACGAGCTTGGTGAATCATAGCCACGCTCTATTTTCACACGCTGGTCAAACAGAATCGGACTGCACGCGGGCTAAATACAGCTTTGTATCGCTTCCAGATGGCCTAGCAGTTGGTTTCGGTTTCGCTGTATATTCAAACCGATTGATCCGATTTGGGCGAGGAGTGAATGGGGACATGGTCGAACATCGTTGGCACAACATCACACCTCAGCTTACTGAGCCTTCTGTCCGCTTAGGAGCTCAACTCGTAGCTCTCTTCTGTGAGATGATTGCTGCATAAGCGGGATCTCGATCTTGATGGGAACCCAGTTCCTACGCACGCGACGACGATCCATTTTGCTCGTCACTGCACGTCCTCGTGGAAAAGTGTGGAACGTCACGTCTTGGCTCACATGAAGCTGCCCGGTAGTTGTGACACACAACCGTGCAACAAAAAAGGGCGCAAAACACGCTGGTAAAGGTTTAACATTTTAGACAAAACCCCGAGACTGGGGGAAGAAAGGACGACACAACACAAAGTCTCCCTGAGACTGTGCTGTGTTGTCCTTTCTTCCCCCACTCTCAGGTTTTGTCTAAAAACCAAAAACAAAGCACACTGTGGCGTTCTCTTGCAGGCATACCACACCTCAAGAATGTGCTTTTATTAGTCAAAAGGTTAGATTTCCTAGATACCTCATGCTAGTAATGCACTTCATCTGAAGAGTCTTTCAGGAATAATAAACTAAACTGCCTCATTTATTAATAAAATAATCTTTTTGCCACTAACGTGCTAATGGATTTACGGGTATTTTCAGAAGCTCGAAGCTCTGGACGAAGATAAGCGAAAAAGTCTTCTAGCGTACAAGGCACAGAACCTTCAATAACCAATAACGCCAACCTCCTAAACTATTGGCCACATGGGCCAGAGACGTAGAGCGAGAACTCACCTGGTCCGTCATCCGGCAGTATCGTTTCACTTTCTTGGACTTCAGAGTCATCCTGCACACCTGAGACAAAACATTGAAGACACTATGAATGATGCATGAAAAAAAAAAATACATATAAGGAAATAGCAAACAAGTTGCTGCTAAGACCAGCATGTACCTGACTGTCAGACGGCCCACAAAACAGTAATTTTCAAGACTCTTTTCAAAAGCCTCCATGTCAATAAGTAAAAAAAAAAAAAGAGGAAAGCTTTAAATTAAGAATAGTGTGCTAATGGCACCAAGGAATAACTATACAATTACAAACTTTCTAAAAAAATAAAAATAAAACACTTTGAAACAGGAACAGTTTACTTTACGCCAAAAAAGACCCCACAAAACGGATTAGGGTTTTGACAACAGTTTTTTTGCCAAAAGATGTTTCCCAGTGGTTGGGTTATGTTTCCAAAGAAATAGTCTAAAGAAGGGGACAATGCAAATGTTATTTCTTTAAATATTTGACGGAAGCACGTACAGTGCTTGCAAGCTATTCCAAGTTTAGAAGCATTGAATGAAAATACGGAAGGTGAAAGCTGTCACCTTGCTGTCGTACGGCTTCACTTTGCCGCGATCTGCTTCTACGACATTCCAGCGATTTCAGATTCTGAACCGTACGGACGTAAGGTCTCGTTTTCGGAATTAAATTCTGAGATCTGCGTTGAAAGTTTGATATGGAAAGGCCGGCACTTCAATCGCCACTACCGCGAAAGTCGCCGACAAGTGAAGTGACCATTTCACACGTATCCCGTGTGCGGAGCTTCTAATTACGTTACAAACTCAGGGTGTCTAGCAAATTATTATTTTGAAATCCCCTGACCACTGTAGATCAGTGTTAAATATATAAGACCATTACAACACAAAGACCATTACAACACAAGACATTGAGCACTGTGAGAATTATTTTGCACGGACCTAATCCAACTTGCGTATTCCGAAATATCTGGGTTCGTCCAGTCCCGATTAAACGAGCACTTTCCTGCCGCCGACATCGTTAGTGAAGGCCACTTCCGGAAACACAATGGAACGACGACGCTCAGCCACACATGTCAATAACCGAATGGCAGCCAGATGAACACTTTCGGATACTTTCGGCTTAAGGCTTTGGATTGGGGTCTGCGGCTTTCCCATTACGTTACTAAATTTAGTAGCTCTAACTGGATCTAGCCTAGTGTTGCGCCCTCAATCCAATCCAAGGCTTGGATTGGATTTGTCGGATGTTCCCTTTGCACCGGGTAGCACACACTACATTGGGTGAGCAGAGTCTACGCTCCGCTCTAAGCAGAATTTATTGCCTATTTTTCTGCCCCAAGTCTTCAAGTCTTTGCTCAGGGCACTCGATGGCGTTTCCGGCTCATTTTCCCTGACTGGGCTCGCTTTTTGACAATATCCCTGACAATTCCCCGATTTTTCCTGGTAATTAAAATTTCCCTGACTGATTCCGGTTTTCCCGATGTCGCTAGACACTCTGCAAACTAATCAAACACGATTAAAGAGTCAAACAAATAAAAAAATATCTCCAGCCACGGAAAACAAACAAGTATACATCACAAAAACGGTCAGCTAGACGATAGGGACGAAACTATGTACCAACTAGCTCAACTTCAGTCCTGTTATTAAGTATACATATTGAATGCAATTATAAATCTGTCTCCAAATAACAGTAAATTTGCTCGCTTTCCTTCAGAGACGCCTCGCACATGTGGAGCAAAGTTTGAAGGAGTCTCAGAGTTACTCTCCTGTCTTGGTTTTGGAAGAACTAAGAATGTGCCTTGGTGAAATATTGACAGGGAAAAGGAAAGTCATAATAGCTGGGGATTTTAATTTGCCAGATATTTGTTGGGCCCTGCGCTAGCTACAGAAGTACTGATGTTGAAAGCTGCGCTGAACTAACAGATATTATGTCAGGTTGTTGACAGTGACACAAGAGTACTGGGAGATTGCTGGTCAATCCTATATCTTATCTCTTTGTCTGCTGGTGCTAGTGCTAACAGCTATGAATGTGGAGTAGTTAAAGCGCTGTCTGATCACATGGCAGTATTACTTAATTTGTTTAATAACATTGCTAATGTTTTACTGGTTTTAATGGTTAGCGGGTATACCTACAAGCTAGCTGCTTGTCTTCACTGCCCTCGGTCGGAATGCGAGAGATACAGCATAGACACTCGGCGTTCTGACGCGTTTGGCGAGAGCAGTGGAGACAGAGGCAAGCTAGGTTTAAATCTACTCACTAATCGTTGCGACCAGAGCTCGGCATTCCGACATCCCCACATGCCTCGTCTCCTCCCCGTTTCTCAGCGCATAAGCTTCCGTGCACTACACGCGAGGATGTCACGTGAATCCTTAAAAGGCTCGACTTCAGCACGCATCAGACAAATCCCAACGAGAAATTTTCTCTGCGAGGCCCGGACCAGCGAAGCAGCCGGTTAGAGAAGAGGGTCCATACCATTGGCATTCTTCTTCCTTTTCCTACTAGATCCTCCCTGGTGCTATCTGGAGCTGATCCGGGCCAGTGTGTTCCTGAAGAAAAATAAAACAAAAAATTGTGAACGATCACTCAAAGTGGAACAGCCAATACGCGGCAGCTCTGCATTGGTAGAAGCATAATTTAGAATATATACCCTCAGCTGACATGCTTTAGAATATTTCCTTTACACCTCCGCTTTTAGCAGTATAGTTGTAGATGTGCTTTAAGCGCAGTGATTTTTACAAAATTGCTCTTTGGCGAAAAATGACACTCAGACGTGCTTCTAATGTGGTGCTCGCCGCAGCAGAGGGAACGATGACGTCTGGATCCTGCCGCCTCCGCTGCTTTACGTCTGCCTCGAGCTCCGGCAGATGCCGTCTGCGGCCCGTCGTTGATGCTTTCGCTGCCTCTTCCTCGCGGCACGGGTCTTGACGCCTTCTGCGCTTACGCCGCTGCCACTCGTGCGTGATGTCGAGATCCTGCGCCTTCTGCTGTTGTCGCACTGCCAGCGGCCTCCGTCGACTCTGCTCAGCAACGCGACGCTGTTCTCACTCCTCGGACGGAGAACGAATCTTGCGTGGTCTGGCCATGTCAGAGGAAGGACCGATCTATGGTTGCCCGGGCCTGCGCTGCTTCTTTGTAGGCGCGTCGGAGGAACCTCCCAGAACACCGAAGTGGTAGCAACTGCCGTTTCAGGGCTGCTTCTGTCGCTGGGGGTGTGAGGAAGGAGGAAGGAAGAGAGAGAGAGAGAGGGAAGTAGGAACGTTAGCGTGTCTCGCCTACAACGACGGTTGTCGCGAGAGGCGACGAGAAGCGAGAAGATCCCACTGTGGGAACGGAGTCATTATTACCCTACGTACGCCGCTCCCAAAAAATGCTGGACTGGCAACGTGGGCACAAAGAATGGAGCATGCGAAAAGACAAAGCGAGAAGTCGAACACGATGCTAGAGAATCCAAACTCCATGATCTCCGTTACATTGTCTATGAGAAGAATATCCACGGTTGCATGGCGCGTTGTTAACAAAGGATATAAAGCAATGCGCATCAAATGCTGCAGACCAGCGAAGTGAAGGCCAATCCACGCAGCATTAAAGGACATAGTCGTGAGACATGCTGCCAAATTGGAGCAGTAACGACTTCACAGATGGCCTACGCAAAGAAACATAAGTGCTGCCAGATGCACCACTGAAATCAGCCCCACAATAGACGGTCTCAAAGAGTCCAAGCGACACTGATGGTTGCCATTTCTTGGGCACCAAGAGCGTGACATGATCAGAGTCCTCGCCTAATGCAGACGCAGCACCTGTCTTCAATCCGGGCAGAGCTCACGCTCGAACACACGACGACCGGCCTCCTGTCGCACGCGCATGCCCAGAGTATGTGCAGTCCAGCAATGGCGGACAGGCGATGGCTTGCAGACTGCTATCAGTGGGGTCCATCGCCAGCTTGGTGCTGCTAGGAACATCTCAATTCGTCTCCCCCTTCGCAGAGCCAATGTCGGCAAGGGTCTCGGTCCCTGCATCGACGGGACCAGGGACTCGGACCCCCGCGACCGTACGACCCCGTCGGACGCATGATCCAGTCCAAGGCCCATCTCAAGGAACGAGCACTGGAACGACACGAGGAAGAAGAAAACCCTATTCAAAGAGGCTCTCGGCAGGTAACAGACGGTACTCCTATGGAGACTCGGGACAGAAAGTGCCGCCTACACCAGCCTCAAAAAGGAAAATGAACAGATGCCGCAAGTTTTACGTAGAATCCCAATTCCTACATGGGCAACATGCCCATACCGCAAGAAACAGACAGTGACCCACTTGGCTCTGTCTCATGCGGGTGTGCTGCTGCTTGCATGAACCAGCGGGAAGTCGTCCTCTGCATCAATCGCTGTGCAAGACAGACCGAAGCAACTCCAACGAGCAGTGGTTGCACCCGATGGATGACATCAGCCATAGATGCAAGATCCTGGTCTTTGCACTCGCCTACCCGAGGAGGACGAAGCTTCAAAGAGAGAAATCTAAGCCTCTTTCCCCCCCCCCCCCCAAACAACCAACCAACCAACCTAATCTTTCTAAGCCAACTCTTCACCATCTGCTCGATACGTTACACCCCTGTCCCTATCTGGCCCTACCGTTCTGTAACCGTCAGAGTTGAGTATGAAATCAATAAACGTTCCTCCACTCCACTGCAGGGGTGAGGGGGCTACCCCCTCTGCGCGGAGTGCCACAACTGAGCTAAACGTTGATCTTTCCCTAGCGTGACGTCACGTGCAAGGCAGCGCTACTCCCACGCCCAAGTAAGTAAAAATTTGGGGGTTTTACGTGCCATACCAACCACGGTCATCTGGCACGCCGCAAAGGAGGACCGAGGGCCAATTTCGACCACCCGGGCATCTTTTCACGTGCAACCGAAATCTCGACCATAACCTTCAGTCCGATTGCGGTGCCATTACCACGAAGAAATGTGTACGCACCTCGCGAGTGTAGCCCATGTTGGACAGTCGGGACGGAGTTCTCCGTGCGCACCCCATTCGTGAAATGCTGCGAGCACACTCGGGAGTTTGGCGATGGCCAAAAGTCTTCACGATTTACCGACGCGACCCACTGACGCCGGAGTTCCTCGTCTTGCGGAAAGCGATGAAGCTTAAAAACATTACACTCCGCACTCGCCTTGCAGGCTTCCGTGCGCGCTGCAGGGCTGGTTACATGCTATTTGACGCTTCCGGTCGTTGTTCGTACAACCCAGAACCGCGCAATGGTGTCCCGATGTCCGGGAGATCAGGAACATCCAATCCACACAAGTAGAAACGAACCTACGGACAAAGTACGCGAACGACAAAATATGCGTGCAAGCTCCGCACGGACAACAGCAACACGGACCGAACGGACCGACGCGAACCACACCGAACTTTGGTAAAGCCGTAAAGGAAGTGACTATTTCGATGTCTACCGTCAAAATATCTCCATTAGTTCGACGTCCGTGACGTCATTTCCGTAAAAGGCAAAAATTGTGGCTTTATTATTTCGACGTCACGCCTTCGACGGTCGCAGTGGTAATATGGGTAGAAGCTGTGTCGTGGTTTTGTTTGTGATGGTGGTGTGTTGGTGTTGTTGACGGATTCATGTGTTGCGTGCCTAGGTAGTTTCGGTCCTAGTTGGCAGTGGAACCAGTGGAAATGTCTTATCCAGCGTGTGTGCGGGGGACTGACGTTTGGTTGCACTCTCGCTTTGCATCTGGGTCCCGCCCTGTTTTCAACCGGGTTTCGTCAGTTCGTTAGATTAGATTTTTTTTTCTTGGTTAACTACGAGACGATCGGAATGTTATGGACACTTAAGACTGCTTACGTGTGGGAATGCGAAAGCATCACAGTCGCGCGGGTGAAATGTTTTCGCAGCCTCGCGCTCCGCAAGTTCTCGATCCTGTTGACGCTTGCGACGTTTGTCCTCGGCCTCTCGTTTTCTAAATTCTTGGTCCTCTTGACGCTTCCGACGCTTGTACTCGGCCTCTCGTTTTCTAAATTCTTGATTCTGTTGACGCTTCCGACGCATAGCTTCGGCCTCCCGTTTTCTCAGCTCCGCGTCCGCGTTTCGTCTCGCGCGTCGCAAACTCGCGTGACGGGCCCGGCGCGACTCCGGAGACAGGGCTTTGGTCGCTTTCGTTGCCTGCCTCTTCGCTCGCCTGGCCGCATTGATCCGCTCCCTGCTTCCTCGGCTGTGGCGTATTTGCGTGGGCGGCCACGTTTGCACGCGGAAGCCGCCGTAGATGCAGATGCGGTCGCCTCGCAGTCCATCGCAGGCAGGACACATCGAGCACAGATGAAGCAGATGAATTCCGAAGCGCCGGAGAGAGAGAAGCAAGGTGTTTGGAAAAAGAGATAGTCCTCTAATACAGAAAAACAACCAAAACCTATATATTTTTTAAGTGAGCAATCGAAATTACGTTTTCTACGAAATAACTTTAAAAAAGCAGAAAGCCCTTTAAATAATTGTCCGAACCCGTGACAGCGCCCTCTCTACTAGTATGGGGGAACTAACTACTTTTTATGTCTCTGTTCTGTTGATTCGTTTTTAAAGATGGCGGCCCCCATGGCGTTTGTTTCGCTCTGGTCCTCGCGTTTCGCCGGCATAGCGCTTCGCTTTCTTGTGATGTGCCCGTCACTCGACAACAACCGCAGGTGATCAAAAGAAGAGGACTTCTTTCACGCAGACAACTGTTTATTTTATCCCCAAATAGAATAAATAGCGCGAAAAACGGTACAAACGGCGCATGCACCGATGCGATGGTTGAGTAATGCGGAGGGCAAGTTCGTCTGCTTCTCGCGCAGGGGGTAGCGGTGGCGTCAGAACGCCGAGCCCTGATTGGCTGATCGCGGTCCCCTATCTGAGCGTCGTCTGCTCCTTTGCAGCGTCGTCTGCTCGCAACGTCGTCTGCGTCTGTCTTACCTTTCCTACGACTTTTGCAAGTGGAGAGGCCAGATTCACGAAACTATCTTACGCCAAAAATATGCGTAAGACAAAACTTAAAAACAAATTCGTATTCACGAACCAAAATTTTCGTAAGTTTTGCGCAGGTTACGACAAAATCCTACGACAGCTCCGAAGCTACGCACTTGTTACGATCAAATCAGCATGGCCGACAGCGTCACGGTCGCGACGACCAACGGACGTTTATTTTTCTACGTGCGCTTCTCTCGCGTCCCGACTTCAAGCAGCAAGAAAAAGTAAAAAGTACTTGAACCAGACCACGACGAACAAGAACGCTGGATCCACAAACACCGGGAAAAGCTCCAACGACCACGATTCCACCGACACCGACCAAGCGAAATCGGCAGATAGGCCTAGCAGCCACTCCGACTCGGTGACCGTCTGCCCACGACCGGCTGGCGTGCTGAATGGAATGTACCCGCGCGACCCTTGTGAACCCTTCCCGTATTATACTATGATCACTGACCTCAATTTTAGATTAAGAGGTCAATCTCTTCCTCTTGTCATCTCCTTGTTTTCCGAGGCAACGGTGACTCTCGCCGGTGAAAAAGCGGTGAATATCCGACAGACGCAGGAAAGGTAAAGGAGCCATCGCTTTGACTAGCAGACGTGGAGCAGACGACGTTAACTGCGCCAACCCGCCGACGCCGTTAAAGAATGAGGAGTCTTGTCGCACACGAAAGGGGGAAAAAGTATTTGGGAGGGAACTTGCGGACACTAAACCTCGGCGTCTCGGGACACCTCGCCAGTGAGTACTTTGACTTCCCTCCTTGATGCGCGTCTGCTAGTTGTTCGACAAAAACAACGAACCGCTCGAGTTATTTCGTCTGCCTTCTCTGAAAGGCGAAGTCGAGCTCGCTCGTAAAGACCGGCACTTCCGAAAGTCGCAGGAAAGGTAAGACAGACGCAGACGACGTTGCGAGCAGACGTTGTTGCAAAGGAGCAGACGACGCTCAGATAGGGGACCGCGATCAGCCAATCAGGGCTCGGCGTTCTGACGTCACCGCTACTTCCTTTCTCATGCGCAGAAGACGAAAATGAGCCCACTTGCAGGCGTATAATCCGCGAACATATGAACGGTGGTACAAACAGCTGGGGTATTTGTACCATACCGTCCACAAGCTGGACGGTATTTCAAGAAGTATTGCAGGCTCTTCAGGCTTATACTGTTCAGATAGTATGTCGGAAGTACCTGCTCAGTTTTCATAGAAGCACACATATAGCCAACTGACCCATAGCAACGGCGCAAGCAATGTCTAAATATAAGGAATGGTCCATTTATTTTTCATAGCAATGCCGAATTTTTCTAATGCTCTTTCTATTAACACAAACTGGCAATACTATATGCTAGTCAGGCTTTGAGTGATACTAAGTTAAGAATTCAGTGTGCAGATGTTCATCTTGCCGTGTTAATATACTGCTGAATAAGCTAGGCTACGCATGCCATTGCATGTCAAGAATAGGGGCTTCGAGAAGATGACAAATTAAAGAAGACCCTTTGTGTAAGCTCAAGGAGGGGATGGCCTTGTACTTGTCTACTGGCTAACGCAACATGGTGGCAGTGACCGGTTAATGCCATCATCTTCAGGAGATTTCCGAACAAAGTCTACTGGGCCGACGGCAGCAAACCCACAGCAACAGCTCCAGTGTTCAGGGGCATGAAGTTGGCACTGCCATGACTGCATCACTCATCATGTGTCGAATAACAAGACTACTTGCACATAGCAGAACAGTTTGTGACCTGGCTCGACGGCAAAAGGTTTTTCTTCGAAGTGCCTTCACAGATACCTGCAATGATTTTGTGTCAGAGGTGTCCTAAAAATTACCTCTCTGACGAATGACTGAAAAAGGCTCGAGACTGTTAGTCATGAGAAAAGTGAGCTCCTCAACCCGCATTTTTTCCCAAATATGCAAAACTGCAGCTACAGTGATTGCTCAACCATTTGAGCAAAGACAATGGCCTATGCTTCTGCAGCACTATGACCTAAGACCTGATCAAGTCCAGCTTTGTTTGGTAATCTTAGACCATGCAAGCATGCACTTTCAAGTGTGCCATGTGAGAGACTAGCATATTGAGCAGTTTACGTATCTATTTTAGAAACTCTGCTGTCAGCAAACAGCCAACAAAACCCCTTGGCACATCTGCAGCAAGCACAAGCAAGCAGTTCCAGACTCTAGACTTCAAACTTGTACCGCACACTTCACTGCAAGTTTGTTTGACATTCATGCAGTGATCAGTTGGTTTTTACATCACACTGTACAGAATCGTAACATCTGTTACATAAAAAGGCTCGACTGGATTTTTTTTCTTCAGTTCTGATTTGCTTTGGCTTCTAAGCTATGGCATGAACATACTTTGTTATTTGTATTAACCAAAACTTGCACGAGATTAAATGAATAGATTATGGTCCCCTTAGAAAGAATTTTATACTTCAATGTCAACATCAATGCCAACCGTTGTACTTCGTCTCGGCATAGTTTGGCAGAGTGAACACTGAGGCTCGCACAAGCTAGTCGGGGCGATGAAGCGAAGGACATGACAGATCTTCATAGAGGAGTGTAGTCAGGCAATACATTGCCACCTGCCTCATGCCGCTTGCCAATGTATGGTCAGACAGAGTATGGTAGCTATGTGAAGTTGCAGGGATTATAGAAATTAAGAGTTGACCTATTTCAAGCAGCAGTTAACCTTATGTACTGTTGCGGCCAATACGAGCTGAAACACCACGACGCATGGGGTGCGGTACCATCAAAGCCGCCTGTTGAATTTTTCTGCTGTGATCCGTGCCGAGGATCGCGAGAAAACGTGAATCGCCAGGTTTTCTCGAAGCTCCCGCTCCAATTGGAAAGGATGCACTGACACAGCTGCGACGAACTGACGGTTCTCCTCGTCCCTCCCTGCTCGAGAACGCCTTTTGCGTGCTGCATCACTAAGTTGACCTTCATCCCGGAAGGCATGAATTATGCAATTCATAGTCGCTAATGGCCTTCTCTACTATTGCCCTTAGACGATACATTTTAATGCTCAGATAAGTGGCACACTTCTATCGGGACTTCTGACGGCGGTTTCCGGTTTGTCTGGCAAAAGCAAAGAGATATCTGTATTAGCGCCACTTAACTGTCGGGGCACCATAAAAATTGTTTCGAGAAAGTTTGCAGTAGATTTATGCTGTGTCATGCATAGGTTTTGTGGTTCGATTATGCAAAGGGATGTTGTCTTTACTTCCCCACTAGCAGATGACACACAGGTGCAGAGTAGCACCACGAGCGCAAGAGAGAACTTGTCTTGGCCACGGAGGGCATCACAGTTTTGGCGAGACGCTGCCATGTCCACAAGGAACCCTGACAAGAGAGGGCCAGTGTGAATTTCAGAAACTGACACTTATGAGATAAGCTATTTCTGGAGGTACCTCTGCGTTCAATTTCCTTAGAGGTACACCAGGCTATAAGTCAATTCAGAGGTTTGTACCCTGTCAACTTCTCTGCGCGCATGTAAATATAGTAACTGGTAAATCGACTTTTTATGGCGGTGCGAATTTCTTTTTGTTTTTCTAAGCAAGTAATTTGATGCTTTCTTTTATTAATATTTTGCAGATTAGCAAAACTCAAATTTTGTGTGTAATGGGATTTGCCATGGAACTTTTTATTTTCCCAGTAAAGTGGACTGAAACCGTGGTTCCACGGAAGTTACGCAGATATTTTTGAAACGTGAACAAGTAATTGATTACGTTCGAGTCGCGTCTCCCAGTCACGTCGTGTAACACACGTAACACGTACTGGTCAAAAACGTTAACCGGCTACGCCCAATGTGCACTGCAATCGAGAAAACATACTCATGTCTGGCCTTGCTTTGAGAGCAGCATGAACACTTTAAAAGATGCCTGCACCTGCCGGTAATGAACTTGTTGGCTTCTGCCCAAGGAGGCTCCTTTGGAACGAATACGCATTGTGATTCGGAAACACACCTCAAAACATTAAGCGATGCTAACTGAAAGGAAAGGCTGCCTAGAAATAGATATTCGCAGAGTGATCACTGACAATGGGACTGCTGAACTATACAAACATGGCTTCCGACAGGGCAGTGAACTCTTGAAGGCTAACGGGCCTAACGGTGGTTAACGGCCACTGCTATATTTGTCTTCCCATATAAATTCATGGTTATGCGCGGTTCTGAATGTTTTCCAAAAATAATAACGTAAGTATAAACAATTTCCACTATCGAGACATTTTAAATAAATCAATAAACAAAGAAAAGAGCTATACCCGTTTTCACCTCAAGAAAACAGTAAGTTTTGCGCATTGTTCATACGCCGCACGAAATAGTTCTCGCTAGATTTGGTTGTCGGAGGCATAGGCGATGCTTTTGGCGTTTGAAACGTGTACTCCTTGATAAGATAACGTGTATCCACTCCAAAATGCTACTAAATATATCTTAAATCTCTACCTAGAGATGAAAATTAGTAATCATCCGCGAGAAGCCGGACTTCTTTTCCTACGGCTCTTGAGGTGAAAGCAGGTATAGCTCACCATACTGTTCTCGGTGTGCTGGAAGCATCTGCGTTGCTGTGCTTTTCTTATGTGTTTTATTTCTCGGGCGTGTCCGCTTTGACCTTGAGCGGCACTTGCTTGATGACATATTTTTATGGCTATCTTTCGGGCACAACGCCGACACCGCCTTTTCTTGTAATGGGAGATATAAAGCTCTCGCCTTCATAAACGTTGTGAATGGAAACATTGACTCCATGTTTTTTGAGCGGTGCAAACGAACAGAGCTTCTGGTGCAGTTGTACAAGATACACGCATTTTCCATTTAACTGCAAATTTTATGACACGGCATACAGCTCCTTTGCCTATATAAAACATGTGAAATAAGTCATAAAAAGCTGCGGTGCCGTATTCTGTAATGTTGGGCACAACCAAGCAAACATTACGTGCGGCCTCATAGCCGATGTACTTTGAGCAGTTTTTTTTTATATTTTACATAATTTCAAAGCCGTCTGGGGCAGTAACTAGTTACTAATAATGCATTACCAGTAACTAGTTACTTTTTCAGTAATGTGTAACTGTAACTCGTTACTGCTTAGTGAAAAAAAACTTGTAACTGTAACAGAGCTCCTATTTTTCGGAACTGCAAAAAGTAACGTTATTACAGTAACTTCTCAGATTTATGAGCAAAAATATTGCAAACACGACCACCAAACTGTCCCGCAACTGGTGAGAGAGTCCCAAGTCCTGGTTCGGGAAGGGCACAGCAAAAACTGCTGCAGGAAGCGTCTGGAGCAGGAGTGAAAAAAATAAAAATATAAAGAAACAATTTTTGGGTGACCCTGCTTGCCCAAGCTGGTACCGCCAACTGGGAGGATGGGGACGTTTGTGTCCATACCAGCAGTGTATGGTACATCGCCCACAGCGCATGCAGATGTAACAAAGCGCGGCATGTCTAAAGCGTTTTTGTTTTCTTCGTCCGGCGGAGGGAGGGAGTGCTTTTTGCAGAGGACAGTTTTTGGCGATTGTCGCCCCAGACGCCCGCAGGCTTACGGCGCAACGGATTTTCCGAACCTCGTCTTCTTACCGCCGAGCATACATTTCCTTCCCCTCTAATTTGAATCGTCCAACTCCCAGATGCACTCTTGCAGGGTCTCGACTTCAGGCCCATTTTCTCTCCCTTCTCCAGCTGAAGTCGGCAGGCTCACTCAGGGTGACGTCAGCCTGGATTACGAGTCCTTGGGTCACGTTATGAGCTGCCTTGTTCCCTGGAAGTGATGAGTGTCCCGGTGTCCATAAGAGGCTTGTCTTGGTGGTATTGTCTTTGCGAGAGTCCTGCAGCACCCTCAGAGGGTGCCTGGAAACTCTCCCCTTGGTGAACTGAAGTATGGCGTCTTTGGAGTCTGTGACGATGATCCTGACTCCTTTGACTCTTGTGGCTAGTGAGATTGCCACTTCTTCGGCGACAGCAGGCTCCTTCATCTTGACACTGCACCAATTGATTCTACTGGAGGGGCAAGAAGGTGGTGTCGTATAGAGAGGCGCTACACTATTACGTGGAAAGCCGGAAACAATACCCCCAGCTGACGCTTCCCTCGATAGGCGGGCCTCTGTGCGGTGGAGGCAGCTACAAACTGGCACTTTCCAGTGTCCGGCACGTGTAGCCGAGTAATACCCTAAACAGTACAAGCCCGAGTGCAAACTGTGCAGTGAGCGTGCAACTTTGGACCACATCATGTGGAGGTGCACGAAAATGAATAGGGGACATCCCGTGGTCCGGGAGGTGACAACTCCAGAGCAATGGGACTTTCTTCTCAAGAGCACAGACTTAACCTTGCAGAAGAAACAACCGTAGAATACCGCGCATCCACCCATACCACACTAAGCGCCCATACCCAAATTTGTAAGATCCGAGAAAATATGCACAGTACATTGATATGTAAAATTGATAACCGGACAAGCGCCCATCCCCCATTTTTTCGCGATTATCTCTAAATATTGAGCGGGCGCTTGCCCTGTATTTTACTGGTAGTCCAGGTGGCCGCGGATGCCGCCAGGGCCCAAGGGCTCCTTGCTGCCGTCTAAGGGGCAGCACTGATGACTGACAGGATTTCCAGTGGGTCGTACCTGCCGTCAACAACACCTTTGGCCAAATAAAGACTGTTCATTCATTCATTCTCCCTTCTTTTCCTTTTTACAACCCAATTACCGGCCTTGCCTCCCCGCCATCCACTTGTCCCTTCTTGGGTTCCGCCACTTGAAAGAGTATTCGCTCAAAATGCCTGTTGTTCTGCTTGTTTGTATGTTTTCTTGAGATTGAAAGACCGCCCCTAGCCGGGCCCAGGGGCACTTGACATCAGCTGATTTATAGATATTCACGTCGTGGGCTTTCCGGCTTTCCGGGTGGTCTCTCCTATTTCAAGTGGTGAGATGGAAAAGCACAAGCGTGTTCCTGTTGCATGCTATCCATGAGCACTCGTCATAAAACATGGTTCTTCCATATCTCTAAGGTGTGTCTCCGCAACCTTGTATACTGTGAAACTTTCCTTCTGGAGTTGGCCCTCAATTTCTGTTCCCGTCATCCTATTCCTGCCACCTTGCATGTGTATGAATCCTACATTCTGTTGTATTTTGTCTTTTCTCTTGCAAATCTTAATCCTGCCCTTCCTTGCTGCCTCGTTTCTTGTTAGACAGAGGCTCTCCCTGGGACAGTGTAGGCCCGCAAAAAGCTCTAACCCTACGTTCCATCTTGTGCCTTACTTGCAACCCCGTGGGCATGCCGTAATGGATGAAGTAGAAAGGCTGGTGTACTCCAGTCCCATGTCCAAGGTAGGAAGCTCGAGCTGGAGGCAGGAAAACTAAAGCTCCTCCCTATTGCCTAGCCAGTGACTATACACAAACTCCACTGGTATGTCACGGCGCAATGGGGCATGTCGAGCGCACTTCGGTCTGGGGCTGTGGGCGGAAGTCACCATGCGAGACGTGCATTCCTGCATTGTTTTGAAAGAAGCGAGAGAAAAACCTGCCTTCTTGTCTAAATGCCGCGACTTGGGCTGTACCAAAAGAGTCAAGAAGGTTTAAAGGTCAGTTTTCATGTGCTCGGTTCGTCCGAGAACGTGGATATGTGCTGTGAAAAGGAAAAACCAGACGCCGTCGGACCACAATTGCTTGGGCGGGAAGCACTTTGGGTTGAATGCACGGATAGTAATATCCCGAGTCATCGCCCATCCCCGAGTCATCGCCCACCCCAATTTTTGGGCCAATATCGATTTCTAAAGAAACACCGAGTCATCGCCCACCCCTTCAAATACCCCAACGCGGACTCCGCGATCTGCAAACACTCATCCTACCCAAATGACGCGGCCGCGGACCTTACAGTTGGAGGACGTCCGTGACAAAGTAAAACGGAGAGAAAGGCCCTCTCTTTGCTTACGCATTTTTCGCGTGAGCGACTCCGTGGTAGTGTATCCATGCGAAAAGAAAACGATGAAGATAACAAAATAAAAGTTTGTTTTGCTTACGAAAATATCGATCCGACAAAAAAAAAGAATCGGAAAGATAACACAAGCATTAACCCAGTCAGGAATCGCGAGGTAAGCGTACGCCCCATATTTTGGGATGCAACCGCGGAGTGTAAGGTCGAAGTCTGTCTCCGCCGAAGCAAGGTCGCCGCGAACCCGCTCCTTCTCCCCGCACGTCGCGACCGCGGTTGTGCAATGTTTTAGACAAAGCCAACAGGTAAATAAAGCTTTTCTGGAACGCCCTACACAGACGTTAGTAGAGCGTCGCCGTGCACGTACGCACGCACGTACGCAAAAAACAAGAAAGTTGCGCAAGAGCTTGTGATTGACAAGGCGCCCGACTTGGCCCGACGCCAAAGAATTTGCCACGCGATCGCCGGCTTTTCCGCTTTCCCAGCATCGCTCTTCGTCGCTTCATTGGTCCGCTCGCCCGCTCGCTCGTTGCGCCTGGTTGGTTTTTCTATTTTCTTGGGGAATTTTATTTCTTTTCTTCTCTTTATTTTACTAACTAGGAGAACATAGTGGTGACGTGTTTTCACGCAACAAACGTTCGTGCTCTATGCAGATCGGTGGCGTTCCTAGCGCGTATGCAAGCAACGGACTTCGCGGTAGTAAAACATTCTTTCGTGAGCATTTTTTCTATAAATCAATAAAACTAAATCGAGTTTTGAGCTTAATGTATCTGTTGCGTAGCAGCGCTAGATACGGAGAGAAAACTGGGCGGCTTTCTCCGCTTTTCTTAACTTTTTGTGCTCACCCACCGAGACATGGCCCACCCCACTTTTTCTATGAATTTCAGGCGGCAGGGAAGTGGGCGATGACTCGGGATATTACTACTTGCGGTCATCAGATTTATTTGTTTTGTTCCGACATGAACCCGGGAAAACCGTGAAGTTGTACGGACTATTTGCGGACTACGTTCAGTGTGTTGTCAAGTTCAAACGGCCACTTGAATGTTCAAATTGTCGTCTGCTCTTTCTAACATTTCTGCTTGTCTTCTGCTCTTTCAGATGACACCGGCCCGTAGACCAAACGTTGGCCCCGTAATTGCGATAAGAAGTAACTGCAGGCCTCAAAAGACTTAAGTTTGAAGGTTGGTAATCACGCTGGATATAAACAGTAGATACAAGGATGTGTTGATCATTTTTACCAGTGGCCATCACCGACTTCTTATGCCTGATTCACTTGGTTCGATTCTGCTTGCAATTTTCAGTGTCGACGTCGACTATCTCGGCTACGGTTCACGCTTTTGCAGCCCGAGTGAAGTCACAGCTGAAAATTGCGAACGGAATCTCATCATGCGAATCAGGCGTTAGCATCCATTTTGCGGCGTCCACGCGGAATGAATTGCCACAGGTCACATTATTCATGTGAAGTTTTGCGGTCTAATGAGCCTCGGTAATTTTGCCGAGTAGTCAGACATTGCCAGGAAGCTTCTTGCCCATAGTGTCACTGGATAAGTTTTCAGAGTACCGCAATTACAACAAAAAAGTCTGGCAACGCTGCGCAATATCTTTCATGGTTCGTCCAGCGCTCGAGACAAGACGACCAGTCGTGCTGCTCTGTGAAGCGTGCGGATTCTGTTTACGGATTTGCATGTTCCATATATTGGCTAGATGTGTTCAAGAAAAAAAAATTGTTGCAGAGAAGCACCAAGAACAAAGTGTGAACGCAGTTTCGTGCTATTAATGCTTTTTGGCGGCAACAGGGACGCTAGGAAGAGTTGTTGTTGTTTGCGGGTTTTATGGCGCAAGAGCTCCGATGGCCATACTGCGCCAAACGAGGTAAGCTAAAAATACATTGGTAAAAACACACTAAGACTAGACTAAAACTTGGCTATAGTTTGTGTAAAATACCAGTAGTTTTCAGAAAAGCTAAAAGGCGTTCAAAGGATATAAGAGGCTGCTCCCCTAGAACCAAGACAGGGTGAAATGGGATGTTGTAC